>RQWE01000299.1:0-25357 GCA_004028395.1 Leptographium galeiforme
CGAGCGGCCCTCTTGACGCCGGGCGGCGGGCGGCCGAGCCGGCGCAAGAGCGGGCGGTACATGCGCGAGTCGCCGCGGGACCTGCTGCGGAACCTCAGCCGACGACTGGCGCCCATCTCGCAGCCGGTGGCGTCGTCGTCGTCGCCCGCGTTTAGCGGCGGCAGCGACGACAGCGGCCACTCGGCCCAGCGCGGCCGACGGGCGTCCCAGGGCGGCGGCGGCGGCGGCCGCTTCTCGGTGTCCGGTTTGTATGACGACGACTCGGACACGTCGTCGATCCCGCTCGACCGGCCGCGGCTGTCGCTGCCGATTGACGATGACAATGACGACGACCTGCGGCCGCACCGCTCGATGCTTTTGGACGACGACGACGACGACGAGGACGACAATGAAATCGACGACGAGGACGCCGACGAGGAGAATCTGACGATGCGCTCGATTGAGCTAGCCCGCCGCATGGCCGCCAGCGAGCAGCGCCAACAGGCCCGACGGTTCTCTAGGAGCAGCCTCGGCAGCTTGCGCATGAGCGACTACATTGACGGGTTCATTGGCAGCGCGGATGGCGACGATGACGGCCGCGACGAGCGTCTACAGACGGCCTTTTTCCCCGACGGCGTGTTTGACCACCTGGCCGACGAGGTGCCTGGCGAGGACCTGACGTTTGAGCGGTAGGTGGAGTGTGGGTGTGGTTGTGGTTGTGCATGGCCGTGGCGCTGGTTCCTGACGTGTCTAGGCTGGACTCGGAGAGCGGGCAGGAGGCCTTTGCCGGGCGCGAGAGCGGCTTTGGCGTGATTGACCTGCCGCCGGACGGGAACGAGACGACGTTCTTGCTCGGACCGCAGGACCCGAAGCTGGCGGACGAGTGGACGGGGCCGTCGCTCCTGGACCCAGGCGAGGATGCCACAGGGACCGTCGAGACCGCTGCCGAGACCGCTGCCGGGACAGCCGCCGAGGAAGCCACAGGGGAGGCCACCGGGGACATACCCCTGGACTACGACGGCGGCCCCGACGGCGGCGGGTGGATGGACGAGCCGGACGGCCACATGGAGGGCGACACGGAAGGGGACCTCGTGGAAGCGACCGTCGAGGCCATGGAGTCGGCACGGGGAGCACAGGCACAGGCACAGGCACAGACACAGACACAGACACTCGCACGCGGCGTCGGCGGCAAGCGGACCCGGCTGTCGCGGCACGGCATCGAGTACCCGTCGCTGCCGGTGGGCGTGGTCAAGCGCATCGGCCAGACGCTGGCGCGGGGCAGCGCGGCCGGCCAGACCAAGCTCAGCGCGGAGACGGTGGCAGCGCTCCAGACGGCGTCGGACTGGTTCTTTGAGCAGGTGGCCGTCGACCTGGAGCGGTACGCCAAGCACGCGGGGCGCAAGACGATTGACGAGAGCGACATGTTGTTGCTGATGAGGAGGTATTTTTTGTCCGGTTCTGGCTGTCTATCTCCGTCTATCTCCGTGTAGGGTTCTAACAGACACAGACAACGCCAAGTCAGCGCCACGGCGACGCCCTTTTCGCTCGCGCAGCGCTTCATGCCGCGCGAGCTGCTGCAGGAGCTGCGCATGGTGCCGGAAGGAGCGGGCAAGGGCCGGCGCAAGCGGCGGCCACGGGCGTCGGCAAAGGCACAGGCGACCACTGGAGCCGCTACAACACCAGCAGAACCGGCAGAACCGGCAGAACCGACGCCAGCGCCAATAGACTAGAGCGGCACTAGTCTACCAGCTCCTGTTCATGCGCACGCGGCGGGTCACGGTCGACGGCGGCTTGCGCATCACCATCCAGAGCATGATGGACGTGGCCAGCGAGAGGCTGTACCTGTAGGGGCTGTCAGTTGATTGGAGGGACGCGCGGGAAGGAGGAGAACAAACCAGGTGAAAATGTACTGGGCGTGGTTGTTGCGGAGATTGACCTCGGGCGGCTTGCCGACGGGAACGCCCTTGGCCTCCATGTCGTAGACCTGGACGAGGTCGGGTTCTGGGGGGTCAGCAAAGATACCTTTATATCCATTGGTTTTTGCGTTCCATCATGTCACGCACCCATTGTCGCCTCGATCCAGACGGGCAGGGCGCCGGTCAGCTGGGCCATTTCGGCAACGTCGGGAAAGTAAAACTCGCCCTTGTCGGGCCGGTTGTCGGGCGTGAACATGTTGCGTTTCCAGGGGGCGCGCAGCAGGCCCTCGATGCGGACGAGGCCGTCGGGAAAGGCGCCGGGCGCGTCGGCGCGGGCGGCCTGGGCGCGTTTGTCGCGGGCGATCCAGCCGCGGTTGACGAGGATGGTGGCGGGCGGGGCGCCGTCGGCGGAGCCGTCGAGGGGGACGGCCAGCTCAAAGGGCGTGATGACGAGGAAGCCGGCCTGGCCGTCGCGGATGCGCGGGCCGACGAGCATCTCCTGGTCGTGGCGGAAGGCGCCGACCACGACGACGCGGCGGTAGTCAAAGTCGCCGGCCGCGCCCGTCACGCTGACCTCGGCCGCGTCGCGGACGTTGTCGAGGCCGAGCGGCAGCGGCGGCCGCACCAGCCGGTCCTCGCACTTGGCCAGCAGGTCCGTCTTCCAGCGGAGCCGAAAGACCTGCCAGGTGCCGAGGGCAAAGGCGGCGACGGGGATGAGGACTGGGGGTCGGAGGAGGGTTAGCGGCGTAGACGAAAAAAAAAAAGAAAGACAAGACAACGCACTCAAGATGAGCACCCCCGGCCCGTGGCGCCGTCCCGACCGGACCAGCTCCGGCGGGTTGTCCAGGATCGACGTAAAGCTGGGGTCGTCGGCCGGCTGTCGTGACGGTGGCGGTTCCTGCGACTGCCGGCCCGCAGCGGTGTGTGAGAACGGGGAGGATCTGATGCTGGCGCCGCCGACAAGACACCGCCGGCCCATGGGCGGGTAGAGACACCGACGACAGGTCGGCATGGTCGAGGCGAGACGGCGGCGGCTGGCTGGCGGAGGCGCGGCCTGGGTCTTGGCCACCGAAAAGAGGCGTCCGGCCCATGGCTGCCACAGCCTTGGTCGCGGTATTGGGTTCATGGCGGGCTACTGTTGCGGCCTGGTCCACGACGCCGAGCCGTCAATTGCGTCTCGTTTCGTGTTCTGCAGTCGCAGCGGAGCTCCGAGTGAGACCACACAGAAATTGTGTGGGTCCGGCGTGGGGCCCACTCTAGCAGTGTTGTTTCCTGACGATTCAGGCAGAAACGGAGACGCGCAGAGAGGGAAGGACTACCTGAAAAGGAATGCAAGCTTTTGGGCACTGCTTCTCTCGTTTGATTTTTGACGAGATCAGGGCCATGACTGTACAATTCAGGGTTCCATGCACGGACTCGACCAGGTGCGTTCCGCCTGGTGCTTCGGTTGTGCAGTGCACGATGGGCGAATCCGTGTGAGCTCCAGATGGGAGTCGTGCAGCAGCTGCTCTGCACATTTCTACACACATTTCTTGGCAAAGCCGCGCTTTGTGAGAGGGTTTTGCGTCCAAGAGGGACATCGTGTTCCGAACAAAGGCTTTGACGGTCGACGTTGACTTCAGTCGCAACGTCGAGGGCATCTCCAGGCGCCAGCTCGTCTTCTCATTTGTTTCTTTTTGCAGAAGCTGGTCGGCGGCCCGGCCACGGACTCGCTCAACGTCTTCACGTACGAAACGGCGGCGAAAACCCATGTCAGCGACGACCTCACATTTTTGCGTCATCCTGACCGTCAACCTGACCATGACCATGAGCATCGACGGCGCCGTCGAGGTCGACAACGGCTTCCGCGCCCAGCTGGAAGACAGCCTGGTCCTGAAGATTGAATTCATCGGCAAGGACGGGCCCGAGACTACATTGCAAGTTCTGACTGTTTCTGTTTCCCTCTCTCGTTCTCTGCCATCATATCTGCCTCCCCCCCACCCTCTCCCAACATACAGCAGCAATGGCGGCTCCCCTTTGAATTCCTCCCAATAACCATCAACGCCGAGACCACCATCAATGTCGTCCTTCATGTCGGCGTCCACGCAAGAATTTCCCTTGGCTTTGACCCCACCACATCCAACGGAACAGTCACGGCCAAAGCCAAGGCCACCCCGCTCCTGTTGTCCGTCGTGACGATGATGTCTCCGTCACCTCCACCATCGGTATCACCTTTCCCTTCTTCGCCGTTGGCTGCCTCTCGGCTGGCCTCATCAATTGCCCGGCATCGCTGCGACCGCCGTGACGACGTCCGAGAGCACCACGGTCACGGTCGTATGCCACCTGGCCCCTGGGCGCGCCGCCATCATTCATACCCGCCGCCGCCACCACCGCCACCACCACCTCCTTGCTCCATACCGAGCAACGCCTTCAAAACCCTTGCTATCTTTTTCGTTTTCGTTTTCGTTTTCTCTTGCTTTTCCAGTTTCTTTCTTGTGTTCAATGCCCCTTCTCCTCCCCCCTAAGATCTGAGCTGTATGGCAGGCCGTCCGCATCGATGCCAAAGTTTTTCAAATTTTGTTCAAATCTCTTCATACCTGGATGCTCGGCTCCAAGGACGCGTCGCCCCGACTCAACGCAGCTCTTTAGCAACTCAACCGCATCCAAGCGCCGCCCCTTCTTGTGCCACGTCACAGCAACGTTGTTCATGCTAAATAGCGTGTTAGGGTGGTCGTTCCCAAGCACAGTCTTGCGAGTCTCAAAGACCTGCACTTCTAGGTCTTCTGCCTCTGCCCACCGGCCTTGCGAATAATAAGTTGATGCAAGGTTGCCCATAATATTTAGCGTGTTAGGGTGGTCGTTCCTAAGCACAGTCTTGCAAATCTGTAAGGCCTGCACTTGTAGGTCTTCTGCCTCTGCCCACCGGCCTTGCGAATAATAAGTTGATGCAAGGTTGCCCATAATATTTAGCGTGTTAGGGTGGTCGTTCCTAAGCACAGTCTTGCAAATCTGTAAGGCCTGCACTTGTAGGTCTTCTGCCTCTGCCCACCGGCCTTGCGAATTATAAGTTGATGCAAGGTTGTCCATACTATTTAGCGTGCTAGGGTAGTCGTTCCCAAGCACAGTCTTACGAGTCTTAAAGACCTGCACTTCTAGGTCTTCTGCCTCTGCCCACCGGCCTTGCGAATCATAAGTTAATGCAAGGTTGTCCATACTATTTAGCGTGCTAGGGTGGTCGTTCCCAAGCACTGTCTTGCGAGTCTTAAAGACCTGCACTTGTAGGTCTTCTGCCTCTGCCCACCGGCCTTGCGAAGCATAAATTAATGCAAGGTTGCCCATACTACCTAGCGTGTCAGGGTGTTCGTTCCCAAGCACAGTCTTGCTAGTCTTTAAGACCTGCACTTGTAGGTCTTCTGCCTCTGCCCACCGGCCTTGCTTATAATAAATTGATGCAAGGTTGCCCATGCTATCTAGCGTGTTAGGGTGGTCGTTCCCAAGCACAGTCTTGCTGGTATTCAGGACTTGGATCAGTAGCTTTTCCGCCTCTGCCCAATTCCCCAATTCACGGATGGCTACAGAACGCGTAAGGGTGGTTGCGATAGTTGCGGGGTAATTATGTCGAGCCTTGAAGGTCCTTTGAGCTTCGCGAAGCATCCGTTCCGCCACGGTGAACCTGCCCTGCGCATTGGCGTATCGTCCGCCTTTCTGCAGAAGTGTTGCCCATGTCTCTTGCAACTTGGCCTCAGTCGGCTCGTATTCAAGCGCCAAAACAGCATGCGGAAACAACTCTCGGCACTTTTCCCAGTTTTTGTAATCTGCAGTTGGGAACTCCACCGCCATCTTCCATACAAACTGCTGCTTGAACTTCTCATCTTGTTGGTTCGCGTTTAGCCAGCTCTTTGTAGACAGTTGCACTAGTCTATGCATATCAAACGCATCTCCGCTTCTGTCGGCGGTCACAAGGCTGAAGTCTCTCAACATTTGGATGTCGTCGTCGAAGGTGTCATCCAGGTCTCCGCGAGGTTCCGCTTGCGCTTCCACCCTAAGGACAGACACCGGAATCCCTTGCCGATCAAAAAAACACATCAGCGAGAGCAGATCTGCTGCGGAACGCTGTTTCGATTGGATGTACTCGAACGACGTCAGCCAGGTTATCAGGATGGCATTCGACGCGCTTCCGTCTCTCCGTAGATCGCCCTGGTCATGCTGCAGCAGCTTGACTCTCTTGTTCTCGCTCTCTCGGAAGTCATGTAGGTATTTCTCGACTGACATCCTCGGCGTCCGTGCTTGTATGAATGCACCTGCTTGGCTTATCGCGAGTGGAACGAGGTCAAGCGCCTTGACCAGCTCTATGCCCGCATCCGTGTCCCTCTCTGAGAGGTGTTTCACTTTCTTTTCCAGGAGCGAACGAGCCTCTACTTGTGTCATCGGGCCTATGTCGAGGATATGCTGATCTCCGCCGGTCAACTTTCTGGCCAGTGCCTTGTCCCGGGTTGTGATGATGATGTTGCCGTTGCGGCTCTGTGGAATGTAGGCGTGAAGCTGTTTCCCCCCCATTGTTCCCGCGTCCGAGCTATTGAACACATCGATATCGTCGGCACTGTCGAGGATCAAGGTCCACAATCCATTTCGCTCATCAGAGAGCCAGTCGCAGACAAGCTTTAGGACATTTGCCGTGGGATTATCCCATCCTGCCATTGCGACAAGGTCTGCAATTTTTTTGAATCCTTCGACCACACGAGCCTGTGTGGAGGCATGGACCCAGAAGATTGCCCGCTTAGTAGCCTTCTTCATAAGACGATGCACATATTCAATAGCAATGTGCGATTTCCTGAGCACGTCAGCCCTGCCCGGCAGCAGCAGATAAACCATCAGGACAAACGGCGCCTACCCGATGCCGCCGAGGCCCACGAGGGCCACGCGAGCAGCCGGCGCGGAACATATCTGCTCGACCTGGTCGAGGGCATTTCCGCGGTCAACAAAGTCGGGGTTGATGGAGAATGGCATCCACAATATCGTCTCTCGCGGTTGTTCTGAAGCCGTTAGCGGGTTGGGCACCAAAACGTGGAGACCGGAACGATAGTCGTACCTGTGCTTGCGCTCGCTACGACGTGGTACTCGACCCTGTCTATTCTACCTGCCTGGATGCCGCGGTTGTCGGCGCTGAATTGGTTGGTGACCATTTTTCGTTGGGTTTGTCCGTTGTTGCGTCGATATTTTTCCGCCAGAATGATGAGGAAGAGGTAAGCGGGAAGGAATGATGGTAAGCCTAAAATTTGAGGGGGTTGGGCAACATTGCCCATTTTCTTACTACGAGTCCTTTTACTCGTAAGCCATCTACTTCAGTCCACGAATGACAGCCCTGCGGCTGAAGCACTGCCCACTTTGAGCCTCATTTCCGTACCCCTCTCCGTATCCCTTCCCATACGCCTTTAGATTACCTGCTATTACATACCTTCACATTTAGGATATTGTCAGCGGTTTCATCTCCCTCCAATTTACTGCCTTGATAGTTTTGCTGTTTTTGTAAAGCTTTTCCCAGTTCACGATGTCTAGCCATGGCCCTGGCTCACGCCACGGCAAAATACAGGTCGCATTGTTCTTATGGCGCCGTTTCCCTGCTTTTCGACGACTCCTGGAACGACAGGGGCGAACCATATGGACGCATCGGTTAGCACAATGCTGTAGCCTTCATTTCGAAGATTGGCTCGGGCACTGCCGCCTCTGGTGGTCGAGACCTGCTCTCACCTCTCCCGGCCTGAAACTTGCCTTCGTCGACAATTCCACCTACAGCTGTCCATGACCAGATGTTCATAGACTCCAACGAACATAAGCAGCCCCTGTGGAGCTCCGGCAGCGACGGGTTCGAGGCCAGCACCCACAGAGCTGCCCAAGATTCCCCCTTATCATCAAAGAAGTGGCAGAAGACAACAGCTGCCCTAGTGTCCTCTTTGTGCTCTTTGATAACTCGGTCCTTTTGTCGGCTGAAGGTGGCATTTCATGTAATTCCCGTTCTCCCCATGCGGGCTGTCTCTGACTTCGTCGATGGCCAGGACCGGGACGGCGATGTGACACTCCCGCATCAGCAACGAATGTACACCGGCAACCACCACGGATGCCTACAGATGATCAGACTATGTGTCAGCATGCGCACGTCTGGTTCTCCAATCCGAAGCCTGCGAGTGGCAGTTTCTTTTGATTCCGATGGACTCATTCCTCTCTATGCATCTGAGGATTGCCGTTCATGCAGTCTCACCACTTCTTCGCTCTAAAACATGGAAGTGGCATGCGATGCTGCCCTTTTCTTATAAACTGCCATCCCAACTGTACTTTTGAGCTAGTCCCGTTTCTTAGCCCAAGAGCGCTTCTCTTCAAAACCCGGGGAGAGCTAGCCACGGCCCAACGGCAGATCGGCGGCATTGCGGGGAGGGAAAAGGACTTTGTTTCTTTGCCTCGGTGCAGGTCGTCTCAAGGAGTCATTAAAGAAACCTTTTGCCTTGAGAGTATCCTCTTGCTGAGTGCATGCTCTACCATAGCTACCAAGGAGAGACTTTAAAAACATCACCAGCGCAGCTCACCAGTATGTCTGGCATTTTGTTTTCCAAGACGGCCGTGCTGCTGTCTTTGTTCATTGTTCTGCTCGCCTACCTGGTCGGACAGCCGGCCAATCGGGCGCTGACGGTGCTGGGCTTCTGGCGCCCGCCATCGCGCTCGCTGCTGGCCGACGACAGGACCGACTTTAAGGTGATCGCCGACACGGTCAACTGCGAGGACCTGCACTACCACGCGGCCAGCGGCTCGCTCTTCACGGCCTGCGAGGACACGGCCGAGACGCGCTTCGGCTGGTTTCCGCCGCTGGCCATCTTTGACGACCCGAGCGTGCTCGAGACGAGTCGAGGCTCTCTGCATGTCATTGATCCAGAGGTGGGTGGAATGTCTTCTTTGTCAGCTTGTTGTTGTTGTCTCTCTCTTCCCCATCTCACACGCACCAGACGGCCACGTCTAGACGTCTGACCATGCACGGCTTCACTGGTCCCTTTTGCACGCACGGCATCGACGTCCTGGACGATCCAGCCCGCCCCGTCGGCGAGGCCGTCTACATGTACGCAGTCAACCACCTGGCCAACCCCGACTTTCCCTGGGAGGGCACGCCAGCCGACAAGTCCCACACCGGCTCGGTGGCGGTCCCCAAGGCGCGCTCGCGCATCGAGGTTTTTTACCACGTCATCGGCACGTCGACGGCGTCGCATCTCCGCTCGATCCAGCACCCGCTGATCCGCACGCCCAACGACATCTTTGCCGTCAGCCCGCGCTCGTTTTACGTCACCAACGACCACCGCCACCGCGAGGGCGTCTTGCGCGGGGTGGAGGACGTCGTGGCTGCGGCCCGGTGGTCCGACATTGTGCGTGTGGACATGGACGAGTCGTCTGCGGACGCGGCAGCCGATCCTGCTCGAGGCTTCACGGCATCGGTAGCGCTCGACAGGCTGCACAATCCCAACGGCCTCGGCCACGGGCGCACGCCGGACGAGGTGCTGGTCAGCGACTGCAGCAGCGGCGTGCTAAACGTGTTTCGGCAGTCTCCTCCTTCGTCCGAGGGGCCGGCCTTGCGGCTGGACCACTCCGTCCGTGTCGACTCGGTGATTGACAATCCCGGCTACTTTGCCGACCCGTTTTCGTCAGTGTCAGGCGACGATCGCAGCGGCTATGTCCTGCCCGGCATCTCTCACGGGTTCAACCTCAGCCACACCAGCCGCGATCGGGCCGCCAACGAGGGCGTCATTGTCAGGCTGGCCCGGCGCATGTCTCTGTCGGCAGCAGACAACACCTCGGCCGTCGAGGCCCCGCGGCTGCTGTTCCAGGACGATGGCAGCCGCATCCGCTCGGCCAGCGCAGCCGTGCTGCTGGCCATTGATCCGAAGCTCGAGGGCGGCCGGCGGAGGGCCTGGCTGTTCGTCACGGGGTTTCAGTCGGTGAGCATGATTGCTGTCAAGGTGGACCTCTGAGGAGGACGGAGGCAGAGGGACGGAGGAACCAATGCCTGATTATGTAACGCGGCGGCATGCTCGCTTGAGTATTGGCTCACCTTAGTGCCGCCTTAGCAGTCCGTAAATCGGAACATCTGATAATGTAGAATGCCTGCAAGTTTGGAACCATGAATACGGGGTGCATACAAGTGGGTACGAGTACGAGTACAGGTTCCTGGAGATATGCTACCACGGCCAGGTCGCCAAGACGGTTCGGTCACTTTGCTCCTGGTGCACAGTTTTGCGAGCAGTCGCAATGGCGCTGGCGTGACCCGCCCAAATCGCACGTACTCCGTAGTATTGGTCGGGTATGACTCTTTTACCTGATCTTGCCGCCAGGGTCGTAGCTTCCCCCGACATCCCACGTCAGAAACATGTGCAAATTCACGCACTCACAGCAGGTCATCCCCCATGAGCCATTTTCTGGCGTCTCCCATGAAAATTGGAAACGACCTACGAGAGATACACTTTGGCCAGCCGTGCACATTCACCCATTTGCTCCGGCGTCTCTCCACACCACGCAGCCGAGTCTCCGAAAGCGGTAGCACCTAATACTGCGCTAACTCGACTCGACGCAGCGGCAGCTGACCGCCTTTATTCCAGCCATCCCAGCGCCTTAAATGCCGGAACAAAGAACCGACCAACAAGTCGCCGCTGTCTGCTGCTTTCTGAAACCACACCCGATCCCAGGCCTGATCCAGCTGCTACGCATACGCAAATTCACAGCCAAGGGGGGGGCTGCTCCCCCAGAATTCCACACTTGACTGTCCACGACGACTGCCGCATTTTCGCTTTTCGCGCCACAGATAGCTCTCCCGAGCTCTACGGCCAACCTGGCGGTCTCATCCAGGCGCAGTGTGCCCAGAGCACACCGGGAGATGCGAGCCCTGGATAAGGACGTTGCTTCTCCAAACGCCGATCGCCATGCCCATGTTCGAGGATAAACGGGATGCCGTCCGCGAGGACGAGCCGTCTCAGCGCGACCAGCACGCGTCGCCACACACGACACCTTTGAAGTCCATTTCCGTCGCCATGGCCCAGTCTCCGCCGACCGGCCCGCGATCCCGACGACTGTCGGAAGAGAGCATACGGACGGAGCTCTGCGAAGGGCCCATTTCCGACAGTCCTTCTCTTCCTGTGTCGGAACGGGTGCCGCACATTACTTCGCCTGGCCGGGACGCTGTGGTGTCGACGTCGGATCGGGCTGAACTGATTGAACGGCTCAAGCGAGGCGAAAGCCCGACTTGGATCCCGAACCGGAGGGTAGGTCCGCCTTTGCTTCCGCTGCCCCTGTGCCTCGTGCTGGCTCTGACCAAAGTGCATCTATAGCTAGAGCCTCTGCTCCTGTGCGAGAATTCGGTATCGCCACCGCGGAAATCGCGCCCGTCGTCCGCCGGCACCGTGACCACGCCTACAGCTCACCTGCCAGCTGCCGACATCACACCGGAGAGGGAGGCGGCGCAGAGACTGCAAGATGGGCTGGATATCGAGCGGCCGCGATCGGCTCTTCATAGCGGAGATTTCACGCACGACGCCAACCATAAAGAAAAGCTTTTTGACGAGATCCATCCTGGGACGGATGGAACTGCTCCGCGCAGTGGGGCGAGCGACGGTGGCGTGGTTGGGCGGCCGTTCCATAGCAGCAGCACGCCCTGGCTGTCTACGTCACCGCCCCGGGATTACCACGCGTTCTCCTTTGAGGCGCTGTCGCCACCGAACCGGTCACTCTCAGACGCAGACGCTTTCCGGACGGGCCTGACGTCTCTGTCGTCGTCGCTCTCCTCGACCTTTGCCTACCACCCTCCCACCAGTCCGCTGGTCCAGTCGTTGAGCACGGACGACGAACACGACGAACACGCCGATGACGACGTCCGCCTGCCTCTGGGCCGGGCGGGCGACGGCAGCGCCATGGCCACGGGCCTGCGGACCAGCACACGGCGGCATACGCTGACCTCGGCGCCGAACCGCCACCCGATGCACTACGACGGCCCATTCCCACCGTTTCCACCTGGCTCGCCGGGACAGAGAATGACGGGCCTCCGACGAGAAAGCGCATTTCCGTACCAGGCACACCAGCCGCGGAGATCGATGACGACGGTGACCGGCACGTCGTTGCAACCACCGTTGGCGGGGCCGATGCCACAGACGCCGGGCATGTTCCGCCAGCGCCGTGTCTCGATGGCGTCCGACACGTCTCCACTGCAGCACGCGTCCATGGTTGGATCCTATGAGGAGAGCATCCTCCGCGGCCGCATGTCGACGACGCCGTCGCGGCCGCTCGACTTTCTGGCCCAGATTGGCGTCCTCGGGCTGGGGCCCAAGTGCAAGCCGAGTTTACGATGTCCGCCTCATGTGACTCTCCAGTTCTCGGCCGTCTTCTACAGCTACGCGACCACACCGCACGGCCGTTCCAAGACGGAGGACGGACCGAGCCCGTACGTCGGCATGGTGGATTTGGAGAACGGCCTGCCCAGCCTGGAGGCGGAGCAGCGGTCGAGGCGGAAGCGCATGCAAAGCCAGTCGGCCCGAGCAGCGCTGGGAGCACCGCAAAGAGAAGACCAGGGTCCGGCTGGTGGCGCTGGCGAGGAGGTCCAAGGGGACGACGTGGTGATGGAAGATGCCCAGACGGACGCCACGGCGGCATCCGCAGCGACGCGGGCACAGCGGCGTCGACAGCCGTCTTGCAGGACTCCGCCGGGCGGCTCGTACCGGATTCCGGCACACGGACAGCTCCAGATCATCATCAAGAACCAGAACAAGACGGCAGTGAAGCTGTTTCTGATTCCGTACGATGTGAGCGACATGGAGGCGGGCACAAAGACGTTTATCCGACAGCGCAGCTACTCGACGGGGCCGATTGTGGACAATGTGCCGGGGCTAGCGACGCTGTCTCTGTCGGAACGACCGATTCTGCGATATCTGGTGCATCTGCACATCTGCTGTCCGTCGCGGGGGCGATACTACCTGTACAAGAGCATACGGATGGTGTTTGCGAACCGGGTGCCGGACGGGAAGGAGAAGCTGCGGAACGAGCTGAGCTTCCCGGAGCCGCGATACTCGCCGTACCGACCTGTGCGCATGATGAGTGCGATGGGCGGCGGCAGCGGCGGCGGCGGACCGGGGACGATGCTGGCGGCGGAGAAGGCTTACCGACGGCGGAGTACAGGCCCGACGTCGGGTCTGCTGCCGATGGCGATCCCGATGCCCAAGGCGATGGCGACGTGGCGGCCGGGTGCAGCGATGGCAGAATCGGGTCTAGGATCAGGATCAGGATTAGGATCAGGATTAGGATCAGGATTAGGATCAGGATCAGGATCCGTATCGACGTCGTTTGGCTTTGCGGGCAGTGCGCCGGTAGAGCCGATGCCGTTTGGACTGGGCGTGGTCTCGCAGACGTCGTCGGCAAGCGGGGCGGACGTGGGGTCGTCGACGGGCGACGACGAAGCAGGACGGCCCGGGACGGAGCCATGGACGTACCACAAGCTCAGCAGGGGCGACGCAGGGTTCGGGCGCAGTCCGGTGGCCGGCGAGGGGTTGCTGTCGCAGCGGCTTCGGTCGCTGGAGGTGTGCAAGGGCCAGGGCGGGGAGGAGGCGGAGTGAGTCGGCAGAGGGGGGCGTGTTTGAGGCGCGTCTGCGCGACGAGACGCGGCATCTCTCTCTCTCTCTCTCTCGACGTCGGGCTGTGGCACAAATGCGGATGGGCACATGGGGTTAGGGATAGGACAGAATGGTAGATGGATGTATATTTTGATATAGGCAAGCCGATACAAGGCCACTCTCTATGCGTCCATGTGCTGTGGCGAAGCGGAGTAAAAGGGGTCGGGGTCGGGGGCGTGGTCGGCAAAGGGAGACTCGCGGTGGTCAAGGGCGTCGTCGTCGGCAAAGGCGCGGCCCTCGAGACGGGAGTTCATGCGGGCCATGGAGCGGACGGCGTGGACGGTCTTGGGACAGCGGGCGGCGAGGTCGAGGAACTGGCGCTCGGCGGCAGAGGACCAGGGGGCGGAGCGTTCGAGGTCGAGAAAGGCGCGGGCGAGGACCATGAGGGTGATGGCCATGGGGCGGTTGAAGCGGGGGGCGGTCTCGCGCAGCTGGCGGGCGCGGGCGGGGCTTACATAATCCAGCTGATGGTTTTGGGTGTTGGGGTTGGGGTTGGGGTTGGGGTCGTGGTCGGACGAGTGCTGGCGCTGGAGCGAGGTGAAGCCGGACCACTGGTGCATGAGGCGGTGTTCGCAGACGGCAAAGGCGTCGAGGGTGCGGCCGAGGCGGGCGAGGTTCTGGACGTAGTGGTTCCAGTTTTTGCTGTCGAGGGCGAAGCCGGCGGCGAGGACGTCGTCGACGGTGCGGACGAGGGCGTCGGGGTCGCGTTCGGCGGTGTGGAGGCGCTGCATGGTTTTGAGGGGGTCGGTGAGGCCGAAGCGGAGGCGGGCGACGGGGGGGAGGGGGGGCGAGGTGTTCTGGGACACACCGCACTTTTGGGCGTTATCCATCGTCCTTGAGCGGCGACGGGGACTGGTCTGCTCTGCTCAGTTTGTCCCTCGAACGGCGGGGCCTGAGGCGTTAGCGGGCCGCCGAATATGCGGCCGCCTGCCCAGAGGCCAGACAAGCCAGTCAGGAGGTGAAGGCGAACAAGGCCGTTTCTGCTGATTGTCGCGGTTGTTGCAGCGAGCAAGCTGGGCGTCGTCGAGCCAGCAGCTCGGCGTGGACAAACAAAGGGCAGCAACGCAGCGACGGCAGCAGAGTCGGGCTGCTGGTCCCCGACTGTTTGACATGGTCTCTCGGCGTCTGTCTCGTTCTCCTGCCATGTGCATGCATCTTTAATTTAAACGTGCTTTTTTTTGTTGCTTTTTGGTGTGTTTTGGTCTTTGTCATTGTTTGTTTTGCTTTCTTTTTCTCCAGTTCGCCCACTTTACCCATGCGCGCTTTTGCGCGTGCTGCGCTTGGCGCCAGAACGGGATTGGGTTTCGCGATCGCAAACCGAAAAAGAAAAAAAGAAAAAAAAAAAAGGCCACGCCGGGGCCTCTCTCTGTCCCGCGACCATGACTCTGCTCGGAATGGCACGAGCTCTCCGATCGAGCCAGGCAAATGGGGGCCAGTTTTCCCCGTACGACCATCTTGAGGGGGGGGAAGGGGCGGCCGGGCGGCGAGAGCGCGCGCGCGCATACACACGCGTGACGGAGGGTTGTTCCTGCTGTCTTGGGCCAGCGTTCTCCCGAGCCTATCGTCGATTCCCCGACACCCCACGCTAGCCCAGCTTAGGTGAGCAACGGAGGACAATGGGAAAACCAAAACCGTAAAACCGTTTCGTAGTTTCGTAGTTTCGTAGCGAGCTAGTGGCCAAAACCTCCAAAACGGCAGACGGCGCTTCCTGATAAGGGGCCTCGGCCCGGACTGTTAGCGGTCTGCTTCAGGGGACCCAGCCCCGGCCTCTCGGTTGGCCAGCTTCGCCCTAACGGGCTCCGCCCATCGGGTAGCAACGCCTCGGATGCTCACGAGAGAAAAAAAATGCCATTTCTGCCCAACCCAACCAGCCGGCCGCCGTCAGAAGGGCGACGAGGGAAAGCAAGGTGCGCACACCTTCAAACGGCCGACGCCGCCCCAGACGGCCAAATCGGCCTGATTATGCACCCCTGTCACGTTGGGCTCTGGCTGCTTATTTGTGGTTTTTGTGGTTTCTGTGATTTTTATAATTTTGTAAAAGTAAATATTCTTTTATTTTGGTCTTCTGTGTTTTTGGCCGGGACTGTTTCGTCCTCCGATCAGCTCCTGCAGCACCGGTCGTATACCCCCTCCCCCCCCCTCCCCCCCTTCCCCGGGCCTCCATTGCCGGCCTGGAATACCGCGTTACGCCTGTGTTGATCTGTTTACTCGTACTGCCGTGATAGCCAAAGGCACCGCCTATTAATTGATACGAGCGAGCTCTTGGTGCGGCAGTGTCTGCCTGCTGCGGGCCCTTCTCGTGAACGCCTCATGCCCTTTGGTTCGCAGCCATGCCTCGTGCCAGAGCAGGCCACGGCCCAAATCATGGCCCCCCTCCGTGATGGCCTCACGATACGAGGCGGTCTTGGAAGCATCCCTTGGATAAGATGACTTCTCCGCGGCAAAGTAATACGATCATGCGCAGAGGAATCGTGCTGGGGAGAAGCCAGCCCGACCCACCCACCTGCCGCCTGCCAGAAGTAAGGTACCAGCCAGTTCGTCATCCGCAGCAAGTCAGTCAGGCGGACGTCCAGACGACGGCCAGAGGGGAGGGGGGGGGGCAGAAGGAAGACCAGCCAGGACGTCTTCGTCACCGCAAGAAGAGCAGGTGGATGCGTGGAGACGCCCTGCTCTGTGAATAGTCAGCGACTCTCTCGGAACCTCGCGGTTCGGTGTCCGTGGCAGTGCTTTCTAGGTACCCCGCCGGCGTGCCACTAACACGCCAGGCGTTTCTTTAAATAGCGGAAAAGAACAAACGGAGACGCAAAAGATAAAAGTTTAAAAAAAATTAACAGTTGCAAAAAGGAAAAAGGCAAACAGCGCATCCCGCCTGCCCCCCCCCCCAGTACTCTCTAGTCTCCCACGCCGAACCTGTCCTGTGTGCTATGTATGGCCTGTCTTGTCCTCCAGGCTCATGTGAGATAGAGACATCGCCCAGCATACTACCCAAACCCCCCCCTCCACCTCCCTTTTGTGCATCTTCTTGTTTCCCCATCTGTGAAACCCCCTGTCAGCCACTCATTGGGCCTTCCCCCCCCCGGTCGTAACCAGTTTTTAGGCCGCTGCTCTCGCGCTCGCATCGTCTTCTGTCTTCGCAGAGACCATCCTGTGTCCAAAGAATAGAAAAGCTCGCCTTGCCGCTCCTCTCTGCGCCGGTTTCCCCTCATCATTATTCAACTTATCCAGTATATGCGACACGAGAGGTGGAAATTCTATCCATCTCCCACTGTCGTTTTCTTGTCGCCATATTCGGCAATTTCTGTTTTGTGTGTAAGTCCACCTTCCGGTCGCACTTGCTCGCTCTCTGTTGCTTGCCTCCTCTACCGCCTCCACCGCTCTTTCTGTTTCCGTCCTCGCCTCCGCTCCCCTCCTCTCTTCCTTCCCTTTTCCCTCCGCTCCTTCCTCGCAAGTCTCTCCTGACCTCCCTTGCCCGGCCTCCTCTTCCCTTCACCAGCCCAACCCGCCGCAACTCCACCCCACATCGGCCCCGTCAGCTCACCTGTTTCCCTTCGTCACCAACTTCCTATTTCCCACTTCTTAAAAAAGCTCCCGCTCTCCCGCTCTTCTTCTCCACCACCCTTGTCCAATATTCCCCCAACATCTGCCCTTCTGTACCTTTCTCTTGCTCCGTCTTTTCCCATCTTCTGTTTTGCCCTGCCTTGTCCCCCCAAACGACAAGTCCCTATTAGTTCACTTTTGTATGTATGCATTTCTTTTCTTGCCCTACTGCCATTTCCGCCACCCCTGCAACCTTGCAAACAGCCCAGAAAAAAAATCCTCGAAACCCCCAAACGAGAAAACTCGAGAACAACGCCGTCTTCCGGGCTATTCAGCCCTCCAGTCGCCAACCCGCACTAACCAACGAATTTTTCCAAACAGATCGTCTTTCGCAACACATTTCTGCCCAACCCGTACAACCCATCTTCTCCAATCCCCCTACCTTTCGAGTCTTCTTTACTTAAACCTCCCCCTTCCCTTCGCCTCCCCCCGTCCCCAGCGACCTGGAAAATGGTCATGACTTTCCCCGTGCCTTATTACCGGCAGCAGCAATTGTCGATTGACACAGCCGGCCACATCCAGCAGAAGTACTTTGACGACGACGAGCGGATACTTGACGAATCCGTCCTCGACCAAAGCACTCTTGACTCGGGCTTGGAACTGTCCCCGCCACTTCTTAACAGCCGGAGAGACTCATTTGCCCTCGGCTCATCACTCTTCTCGCCCAAGCAAGAGGACTGGCAGGCTGCCGAAATGCAGTCCATCCCGTCCAACAACCCGTTTGTCAACCCCCACAGCACCAACCCCTTCATGCGGATGGACCACCCCCAGCAGCAGCACCACTTCCAGCAGCCACCCCTCAACCACCCTGGCTCTTGGCCCATGAGCGCTAGCACCAGTGCAAACTCTTGTGCCGCCACGCCTGTGCCCCAGTTTGACGGACTTCCGACCGAGTTTGAGGCCGCTACTGCCGGCATGTTCCAGCGCACCCCGATGCCGCTGCAGTCCTCCTTTGCTGCCGGCCCCATGGCAGGCATGTTTCCCTCTGCCAGCGGTCTTGCCGGGCCCTCCACGCCCATGGCTCCATCGTCGAGCGGCAGTGGCAGCGGCATCGTGAACGCCAGCGGAAGCGGCGTCAACGCTACTCTGTCCCGGAAGATGATGCACAGCCCGACCATCCGGGTCCATCCGGAGCTGCGCCGTGGCGACGGCATCCGCAAGAAGAATGCACGCTTTGAGATTCCGGCCGAGCGCAATCTCAACAACATCGACATGCTCATCTCCCAGACCTCTGACGAACATGAGATCAAGGAGCTGAAGCAGCAGAAGCGCCTGCTCCGCAACCGACAGGCCGCGTATGTCCCTCTTCCCCTTCCCTTTCCCTGTGCGTCTCACGCTGACACAACGCAGTCTTGATTCTAGACAGCGCAAGAAGCAGCACACTGAGCGTCTCGAAGACGAGAAGAAACACTACACCGCTGTCATCAGTGACATGGAACAGGCTATGGAGCGCATGAAGCTGCAAGTCAACGACCTTCTGGAAGAGAAGGAGCAGTACACGCAATATATCAAGAACCTCGAACTCGACAAGGAGGAGATGATCCGCTGCCACACCCTCGAGACTGGCGAGCTCCGCAAGAAGGTCACCTTCTTGTCCAGCCACGTCCAGACTCTGGAGAACGCTGCTGCCGCTGCTGCCAACATGCCCAGCGCCTCAACCACGTACGTCGACAGCACGAACACCGGAGTCGGTGTGAATGCCTATGGCAACATGGAGGGCCTCGGGCTGGGCGGCTCCTGGGAGCACGTCAATCTGTACGCCGACATGGCCAGTGCAGAGCAGCAACCGCAACAGCCTCAGCATCCGCAACAGCCACAGCAGCCGCAGCAGTCTCCTGCAGAGATCAAGCAGGAGATTCAGCAGCTCCTGCCGGCACCGCGCAAGGCCGCCGCTAACACGGCCGAGCCTACTGGCGCTGTCGATCGCTCTGCCAGCCAGGGCGGTCTGCTGTTCATGCTCTTCCTCGTTGGCGCTTTCGTCATGTCGGGCCGCCAGGCCCCCAGCATTCCACGCGTATCCGAAGACGTGCGCGTGGCCTCTGCTGCGCTGCTGGACAACGTGCTCAAGGACGCGGGCGTGCCGACGAGTACAACAATGTCCAATGGCGGCATGATGGACACCACCGCCATGGTTATGCCCTCACAGCCTGCTGTCGCTGCCCCCTCTTGGGCAGCCCAGCCGGATGCGGCTTCCAACGGCGTCGTGGAACCTTCGATGCTGGGTCAGCTCTCTGACCAGCTGATCCAGCCGACCGAGCAGCAGGCCACCGACCAGATGTTCTCGCTGTCTGCTGCGCAGTACAGCAACTTGGTGCAACAGTACGAACACCCACAGCTGGATCGGCCCTTTACTGCCGGAGGCAGCGGTATCCCGAGTCAGGGACGCCGCAACCTCGCTGAAGCCCTGGCTTCGATGCGCGTCAACAGCAAGGCCGAGGTGGTGACGCGGTCGCTGCTCTGGGACCAGATCCCGAGCGACGTCGTGCACGCTTTTGCCAAGATGTTTGCCGAATCGCAGGACGGCAACGTTGGCGCGCAGTAACGCATTGCGCAGCACCCCTTTTTTACCGTTCTTTTACCTTTCTTGGTTTTACCTTTCTTGGGCCTCTGAAGGCTTTCCCTCGGCGACAGCTTTCACGCCGACTTCTTTTTGGGGACACTTTTTTTTTCTTTTCGCGGATATGATATGACTACAACGACAACGAGAGTAACGACAAGCCGACAGCACACGGCCCATTGCAGCGATATGTCGCCCTTTTGATATTTTTTACTGCCCGACTTTTTGGCTTTTGCCCTATTTGGTGGCAACTTTCTATACTGATCGAAACGACGATCCGATCTTACGACCGACGAAACGCCCAGACGTCTTCTGATGACCAACTACTTTCATTCGCTTGCTGCACAAACCCACTTTCGCTTTCCACACTCTTTTCTAGGATTGCATTGGACTCTGCTCCTCTCAGTCCGATCCACGATCTCTCGGAACTCGTGCTCGACGCACTGAACACACTATTTGCTATCTTTGAACCTTTGGAGGTCAATTTTGCCCTTTCTGATTTGGTTTCTTGTTTTGTTTTGCTTTCGCTTTGTTTTCCGTTCCGTTTCCGCCACTGGCTCGGCTTGCTTACGGGTTGCTTTCTGTTTGTGTCCTTTTCTTGCCCATTATGCTTTCGTGCGATATTTTCCTGGTGATCTCCTTTCCGAACGAAACAGCGAGCGAGCGAGCATGATTTTCTTACGATATGACTGAGCTCAGGCTCTTATGACATGACAGACTGCCTCTCTGGGATGACTTGAACGAGGTACAGAACTCGTTGGGCAGGCACAGGTTTTTTTTTGCTTTTTGCAAGGGTTGGTCGATTTGTTTCTTCGTCTCATACGTGTCTTTTTACCCTTTTTGTTTGGATTTCTTCCTTTGGAAATACGGCGACCAGCGGGGAATGCTGTGTCATTGGGTTTTGCTCCTGCTTCTCGACATCGACGCACAATATGTTTTTGAAAGATTAAACCTGCACAGTTGAAGGTTTGCCAGTCTTGCGAGGACGTGGAATATCGCCTCAGTGCAGATTGCACCTATATCTGTTTGCCCGTTTTGCTTTTTGCAAAAGGGACTTTGCTTTTTACCTCACTTCATCCAGCTTGCCAGCCAGCCGCTTGTGGCCATCCCTAATAACAGGGGAAGGCGGATCAGCGCTGTGCAAAGGGCAGCAGATACGGATGGTGAGCGTGTACACTCACTCACACCACAACCGACGGCACGAAGAAAATTCGATGCCTCACCAGTCGTTTTCACGACACCACATTCATTACCACAACATCTATTATGTCGACGAGAACACAGTTTATAACGCAATGGCACAACACGAACCAGCAACGTTCGTTTTCGATGGGAGGAAAGACGGCAAGGGGGGGGAGAGTTGGGTGATGGGAGGGGGAAGGTGAATCTGTCCGGCCTCTGCGGAGGTGGAAACGGCTCAGGGTTTGGCCGATGAATGATTGTGCCTTGTTAAGATGACCTATGACTACTATCTTACCAACAATCGATCGCTCGTCTCACGAAATTCGCACTTGCTTTCCAATGTGATCCAATATGACTACAAGATATGCCCAATAAGGAGCCAAGAAGCCGGCGGACTACTTTTTCTGTTTGTCCGGATCGTATTTGTCTTTCCAAATCCTGTGGGGACGCGTTAGCTGTGGGCGTTGTGCAGGAGTCCGTCGGCCTTGCCAGCACAGGGGGACGAACCAAGAGTTTCCCAACGTCTTGTTGCCGTTCTGCTCGGCGAGGCGGTAGTATTTTGCCGATGTGAACTAGCAGTGTCAGTGGAGCCCAACGGGCCCGGAGGCCCAACGGACGTGCCCAACGGGGGGCATTACCTTGTCCTTTTTGCAGCCGAAGCCTTCGAGATAGCACCAGGCGACCTCGTTCATGGCGTCTGGGGGTTAGAGGGGGAGAGAGACGAGAGAGGGGAGACGAGAGAAGACGAGAGAAGACGGCAAAACCACAAAAACACAAAACACAAGGCACGAAAGACATACCGGTATCGCCCAGGTTGGCGGCGGTCTCGTAGTACTGCTTGGCGGCGATGGGGTCGACGTCGATGCCCCAGCCGTGGCGGAAGCAGTTGGCGAGCTCAAAGATGGCGAGGACGAGCTCGCCCTTGGCGGCGCCGCCGCGGTGGAGGCCGGCCTGGAGGGCGAGCTGCTCGACGGCGGCGGCGTTGGAGGCGGCGGCGGTGAGGTAGCGGACGGCGGCGGCGGGATCGGGGACGCAGCCCCAGCCGTGGCGCAGGGCGAGGCCGAACATGACCTGGCTGAGCGGGTTGTTGGTGCCGCGGGGGTCGGCGAGGGTGCCAAACATGCGGGTCGACGCCTCGAGCTCGCCGGCCTCGTGCAGACGAATGGCCTCCTGGAGGGAGGCGTCGACCTCGCGGGAGGACACGGGCGGGGCCGCGGGGAAACGGCTGCGACTGGGCAGAGGACTGGCAGGACGAGAGAGTGGGCGAGGCCGAGAGGACGGACGACGATCCTCCCGATCCTCCCGATCCTCCTCCTCTTCTGCTCGCTCATTCTCGAGCGCCAACATGGTCGCGCGCTTCTCCCACTGGGACTCGGCGGCGTCGGGCTGGCCGGCGCCGCCCTCGATCGCCGGCAGGTCCGCCGGCACGTGGGCGCTCGTGCTCGGCGGCCGGTTCCGATGCAGCCGCCGCGACAGGCGGTGCGTCGACGAGGCGCGACTGCGACTGCCGCCACTTGCGCCGGCGGCCGTCGCCGTTGTGGACGACGCCGACGCGGTCCGGTTGTGCGACGCGCTCCGGTTGTGCGACGACGACCGGAACACGTCCAGGCCGCGGTGTCCACGGCGGCCGTCGGCGCCGTCCTCGTCGGGCGGGTAGACCACCTCCTCGGTGTGGGTGTCGGAGCGGATAAAGGTAAAGCCAGGAGGGCCAGCCGCCGACGAGGGCGACGCCGCCGCGGGCCGGCCGCGACCGCGAGGGTCGTCGTCGTCGCTGTCGCCGTCGTCCCGCTTCCTGAGCAGGTCGCGAAAACCCATCGTCGACTCTTTTGGTTTTCTTTTTTTCTTTCTTTTTTTTGTTCTTTTGTTCTTTTCTTTCGTTCTTTTCTTTTTTGACTCTGCGGGGTACAACCCGAATCAATAATGTCGACTGAACTGCTAAACGTCGGCCGTGCCCACGGGACCACTGGCAGCCATATATATCTAGGTTCTGCCCATGCGCACAACGGATCCGGCGTCGTGGTTGTTGGAGAGGCAGCCCACCGAGCCATTTCCGGCCGGGGCTGTGCCGTGATTTCCCCCTCCTCACGGCGTTTCGTGGCTGGCCTCCAGCCATACAACAAAGTACTCGCATCTCACCCTACGTCGTACAGCCACAGCAGGCTTGCCGTGTTGCTCCTTCCCCCCATGGCCGCAAAGACGATAGGGGTGACCAGGGGGGGGACCCACTGAATTGTCTCCCTGGAAAAGCGCCAGCTACAAATCAGGACAGCTCTTATTCCCGAACCGCCCCGTGGCTTTGTTGTCTCTCTCCCACCCTTCACCTCCAACACTTGTCCTCCCCCAACTCTCTGGTCGGCAACACCAGAGCTTTCTGTCGTCCCGCGAGCCGCCCCATGCCCCGCTTCCCACACATCTTGCGGCTGCCGTCGAAGCTGCGACGCCGGGTCCGCCGCCGCCGCATGGCCACGCTGCTGCTGCTTCTGGGCCTCGTCCTGGCCCTGCTGATGCCGTTCTATGTCGTGTACCGACCGCCGGACGCCCTGATTGGGTATTTTGTGCGCAAGTGGCCGGACGTGCTGTGGCGGGTGGCCCTGAAGCCCAAGCCGCGCGGCGCGACCAAGCTGGTGGCCCTGACGATTGACGACGCGCCCTCGGACCAGACACGCGAGATTCTGTCCATTCTCGGCGCCCACGGCGCCCACGCGACCCTTTTCGTCATTGGCGGCCAGGTCGCCGGCCGCGAGGCCGTGCTGCGCGAGGCCGTCAAGGCCGGCCACGAGCTCGGCAACCACGGGATGCACGACGAGGCAGCAAGGGCGTTGGCCGACGGCGCGCTCGAGACCCAGATCCACGAGGTCCACAGCATGCTGACCGACGTCTACGCGTCCTTGGGCACGGGTGCGGACACGGATGCGGGCACGGATGCGGACACGGACTCTTTGACCGCTGCGGCTGCGGCTCCCGCTCCGCCGCTGTTCTTCCGCCCCGGCTCGGGCTTCTTCAGCGACCGCATGCGCGCCCTCGTCAGCCGTCTCGGCTACCGCCTCGTCCTCGGCAACGTCTACCCGCACGATGCCCAGATCGCCTATCCCCGCCTCAACGCCCGCCATATCCTCGCCATGCTGCAGCCCGGCTCCATCATCATCTGCCACGACCGCCGCTCCTGGACCCCGCCCATGCTGCGCATCATGCTGCCGGCGGCCATCCGCCAGGGCTACCGTTTCGTGACCGTGAGCGAGCTCCTGGCGGCGGCCTGAGGTTCCGCTTTGTTCGCCCTTGTATTCGCTTCTATTTGTTTCCATCTAGTCTATATAGAGAGCCGCCCGGTCACTGCTCCGCCTCCAGCGCCGCAAAGCCGGCCTCCAAGTCGGCCTTGAGATCCTCCCACGCCTCGACACCGACGCTGACACGCAGCAGTCGGCGGTCGACGCTGCCGTCCGTCATGGCGCGCCACTCAATCAGACTTTCGACGCCGCCGAGGCTGGTGGCGTGGTGGAAGAGGTGCAGCTTGCTGGGCAGCCGCTTCGCCAGCCGGTCGCTGGCCAGCAGCACCGAGAAGACCGGCCCATAGCCGTTTGGCAGCTGCTGGCACAGCCACGAGTCCGGCTGCATCGCCTCGGGCTGCAGGCTGGCGTGGAAGACGTGCTGGACGATGCGGGACGCCGGGGTCGTGCCGGTACCAGCCGCGCCGGCGGCCTGCTCGGCGGCGAGCCAGCTGACCAGGGAGGTGGCGCTGGCGCTCTGGCGCAGCACGCGCAGCTCGAGGGTGCGCAGGCTGCGGACGCCGAGCCAGCTCTCGAGGCTGCCCATGACGGCGCCGAGCACGAGCCGCTCATCGCGCAGGGCCTGGATCCACGAGGTGGCGCCGGAGGCGGTGGCCGGCACGGGCAGGCTGTCGGCAGCGGCGGCGGCGACATGGCGCGGGTGGACGGCCAGGACGCCGCAGAGCAGGTCCGAGTGGCCGCCAAAGTACTTGGTGCCCGAGTGCATGACGACGTCGGCGCCCCAGCGGAAGGGGTCGAACAGCGGCGGCGGTGCAAAGGTGGCGTCGACGGTGAGGTAGCAGCCGCGTTCGCGGGCCACGGCGGCATAGTGGGCGAGGTTGCGGGCCTCGCCGGTGGGGTTGAGGGGGGTCTCGACGTGGATGACATCGCCGGGCTGCAGGGTGGCGAGGGCGGCGGGGTCCTCGAGATCGACCTGCTTCAGGCCGGTGAGCTTGCCGAGGAGGGCGAGGACGCCGTGGCAGCCGTGGTAGCCGCCGTTGATGGCGACGCGGCGGGGGTTGAGCAGGACCATGAGGGCGTGGAAGGCAGCCAGGCCGGACGAGTAGGTCAGGGCGGGGGCGCCGAGCACGTTGGACAGCACGGCCTCGAGGCGAGTCGTGTTGGGGGCCGAGTCGCGGGAGTAGATGTGGGAGTCGTGGGGGGCGTTGGGCTGGGGTGGTTAGACGTTTGAGGGGAGGG